>JAGSMU010000239.1:0-46792 GCA_029286865.1 Teinopalpus imperialis | reverse complement strand
CGCAGATGATATATCCTCAGGAGTTGCATTGCCTCGTTGGCCCTTTGCTTTTATCATCTTTTGTGAACGATATAGAGAAATGTTTCATAATTTTAAAAATATATTTATACGCAGATGATATGAAAAATACTAACGGTTTCATACAAAATGCTGATTTTTCTTATTTCCGTGCGTTTCCTTCTGCAGGTTGCGCCTGAATCGATGGTTGTGGACTGAGTCGACTGATCGGAAGCAAAACAGGGCGAAAACGAAGAAATAAAAAATTTTTGTTCAATTAGAATTACGTAACTATGGAATCCAAAGAAGTGTGATTAATACTTCAGAAACCGGCCTCGAAGCGGCTCGAAAAGACTAAAAATGCGTGGACTACAATAAATACAACTAAAATAAACAAACTTGAATGTTTTAAACACTGCAAATATCGAGGATATCAGCAAATTCCTTTAAAACATAATTTCACCCATTACACCTCGGTTTCATGCTGTACGCTGATTTTTCTTATTTCCGTGCGTTTCCTTCTGCAGGTTGCGCCTGAATCGACGGTTGTGGACCGGAGTCGACCGATCGGAAGCAAAAACAGGGCGAAAACGAAGAAATAAAAAATTTTTGTTCAATTAGGAATTACGTAACTATGGAATCCAAAGAAGTGTGATTAATACTCAGAAACCGGCCCGAAGCGGCTCGAAAAGACTAAAAATGCGGACTACACAAATACAACTAAAATAAACAAACTTGAATGCTTTAAACACTGCAACACGAGGATATCAGCAAATTCCTTTAAAACAGGGCTTCACCATTACACCTCGGTTTCATACAAAATGCTGATTTTTCTTATTTCCGGCAAGGTTTCCTTCGCAGGTTGCGCCTGAATCGACGGTTGTGGACTGAGTCGACTGATCGGAAGCAAAAACAGGCGAAAAACGAAGAAATAAAAAATTTTTGTTCAATTCAGGAATTACGTAACTATGGAACTAAAGAAGTGTGATTAATACTAGAAACCGGCCCGAAGCGGCTCGAAAAGACTAAAAATGCGTGGACTACACAAATACAACTAAAATAAACAAACTTGGAATGCTTTAAACACTGCAAATATCGAGGATACTGGAAGCAAAATTCCTTTAAAACAGGGCTTCACCATTACACCTCGGTTTCATACAAAATGCTGATTTTTCTTATTTCCGTGCGTTTCCTTCGCAGGTTGCGCCTGAATCGACGGTTGTGGACCGGAGTCGACCGGATCGGAAGCAAAAACAGGGCGAAAACGAAGAAATAAAAAAATTTTTTTGTTCAATTAGAATTACGTAACTATGGAACTAAAGAAGTGGATTAATACTAGAAACCGGCCTCGAAGCGGCTCGAAAAGACTAAAAATGCGGACTACACAAATACAACTAAAATAAATAAACTTGAATGTTTTAAACACTGCAACACGAGGATATCAGCAAATTCTTTAAAACAGGGCTCTACCATTACACCTCGGTTTCATACAAAATGCTGATTTTTCTTATTTCCGCTCTTCCGTATATTAAAAATTTCCGAATCGATTTGCTGTGGACCGAGTCGACCGATCGGAAGCAAAAACAGGGCGAAAACGAAGAAATAAAAAAATTTTTGTTCAATTAGAATTACGCAACTATGGAACTAAAGAAGTGTGATTAATATTAGAAACTGGCCTCGAAGCGGCCTCGAAAAGACTAAAAATGCGGACTACAAATACAACTAAAATAAACAAACTTGAATGCTTTAAACACTGCAACACGAGGATATCAGCAAATTCCTTTAAAACAGGGCTTCACCATTACACCTCGGTTTCATACAAAATGCTGATTTTCTTATTTCCGCGCGTTTCCTTCGCAGGTTGCGCCTGAATCGACGGTTGTGGACTGGAGTCGACCGATCGAAGCAAAACAGGGCGAAAACGAAGAAATAAAAATTTTTGTTCAATTCAGGAATTACGTAACTATGGAACTAAAGAAGGTGATTAATATTTCAGAAACCGGCCTCGAAGCGGCTCGAAAAGACTAAAAAATGCGGACTACTACAAATACAACTAAAATAAACAAACTTGAATGCTTTAAACACTGCAACACGAGGATATCAGCAAATTCCTTTAAAACAGGGCTTCACCATTACACCTCGGTTTCATAATAAAATGCTGGATTTTTCTTATTTCCGCGTTTCCTTCGCAGGTTGCGCCTGAATCGACGGTTGTGGACCGGAGTCGACTGATCGGAAGCAAAACAGGCGAAAAACGAAGAAATAAAAATTTTTGTTCAATTAGGAATTACGTAACTATGGAACTAAAGAAGTGCGGATTAATACTTCAGAAACCGGCCTCGAAGGCCTGAAAAGACTAAAAAATGCGTGGACTACAAATATTAAATCTAAAATAAATAAACTTGGAATGCTTTAAACACTGCAACACGAGGATATCAGCAAATCTTTAAAACAGGGCTTCACCATTACACCTCGGTTTCATACAAAATGCTGATTTTCTTATTTCCGTGCGTTTCCTTCGCAGGTTGCGCCTGAATCGACGGTTGTGACCGGAGTCGACTGGATCGGAAGCAAAACAGGGCGAAAAACGAAGAAATAAAAATTTTTGTTCAATTCAGAATTACGTAACTATGGAACTAAAGAAGGTGATTAATTACTAGAAACCGGCCTCGAAGCGGCTCGAAAAGACTAAAAAATGCGTGGACTACACAAATACAACTAAAATAAACAAACTTGGAATGCTTTAAACACTGCAACACGAGGATATCAGCAAATTCCTTTAAAACAGGGTCACCATTACACCTCGGTTTCATACAAAATGCTGATTTTTCTTATTTCCGTGCGTTTCCTTCGCAGGTTGCGCCTGAATCGACGGTTGTGGACCGGAGTCGACCGATCGGAAGCAAAACAGGGCGAAAACGAAGAAATAAAAAATTTTTGTTCAATTCAGGAATTACGTAACTATGGAACTAAAGAAGTGATTAATACTAGAAACCGGCCTCGAAGCGGCTCGAAAAGACTAAAAATGCGTGGACTACACAAATACAACTAAAATAAACAACTTGGAATGCTTTAAACACTGCAACACGAGGATATCAGCAAATTCCTTTAAAACAGGGCTTCACCATTACACCTCGGTTTCATACAAAATGCTGATTTTTCTTATTTCCGCGTTTCCTTCGCAGGTTGCGCCTGAATCGACGGTTGTGGACCGGAGTCGACTGATCGGAAGCAAAACAGGCGAAAAACGAAGAAATAAAAAATTTTTGTTCAATTAGAATTACGCAACTATGGAACTAAAGAAGTGTGATTAATACTTCAGAAACCGGCCTCGAAGCGGCCTGAAAAGACTAAAAATGCGTGGACTACACAAATACAACTAAAATAAACAAACTTGAATGTTTTAAACACTGCAACACGAGGATATCAGCACCTTTAAAACAGGGCTTCACCATTACACCTCGGTTTCATACAAAATGCTGATTTTTCTTATTTCCGCGTTTCCTTCTGCAGGTTGCGCCTGAATCGACGGTTGTGGACCGGAGTCGACTGATCGGAAGCAAAACAGGGCGAAAACGAAGAAATAAAAAATTTTTGTTCAATTCAGGAATTACGTAACTATGGAACTAAAGAAGCGTGATTAATACTAGAAACCGGCCTCGAAGCGGCCTGAAAAGACTAAAAAATGCGTGGACTACACAAATACAACTAAAATAAACAAACTTGAATGCTTTAAACACTGCAACACGAGGATATCAGCAAATTCCTTTAAAACAGGGCTTCACCATTACACCTCGGTTTCATACAAAATGCTGATTTTTCTTATTTCCGTGCGTTTCCTTCGCAGGTTGCGCCTGAATCGACGGTTGTGGACCGGAGTCGACCGGATCGGAAGCAAAACAGGCGAAAAACGAAGAAATAAAAAATTTTTGTTCAATTCAGGAATTACGTAACTATGGAACCAAAGAAGTGCGGATTAATACTAGAAACCGGCCTCGAAGCGGCTCGAAAAGACTAAAAAATGCGTGGACTACACAAATACAACTAAAATAAACAACTTGGAATGCTTTAAACACTGCAACACGAGGATATCAGCAAATTCCTTTAAAACAGGGCTTCACCATTACACCTCGGTTTCATATTAAAATGCTGATTTTTCTTATTTCCGTGCGTTTCCTTCGCAGGTTGCGCCTGAATCGACGGCTGTGGACCGGAGTCGACTGATCGGAAGCAAAAACAGGCGAAAAACGAAGAAATAAAAAATTTTTGTTCAATTAGAATTACGCAACTATGGAACTAAAGAAGTGTGGATTAATACTAGAAACCGGCCCGAAGCGGCTCGAAAAGACTAAAAAATGCGTGGACTACACAAATACAACTAAAATAAACAAACTTGAATGCTTTAAACACTGCAACACGAGGATATCAGCAAATTCCTTTAAAACAGGGCTTCACCATTACACCTCGGTTTCATACAAAATGCTGATTTTTCTTATTTCCGTGCGTTTCCTTCCGCAGGTTGCGCCTGAATCGACGGTTGTGACCGGAGTCGACTGATCGGAAGCAAAACAGGGCGAAAACGAAGAAATAAAAAATTTTTGTTCAATTCAGAATTACGCAACTATGGAACCAAAGAAGTGTGATTAATACTAGAAACCGGCCCGAAGCGGCTCGAAAAGACTAAAAAATGCGTGGACTACACAAATACAACTAAAATAAACAAACTTGGAATGCTTCTTTAAACACTGCAACACGAGGATATCAGCAAATTCCTTTAAAACAGGGCTTCACCATTACACCTCGGTTTCATACAAAATGCTGATTTTTCTTATTTCCGTGCGTTTCCTTCTGCAGGTTGCGCCTGAATCGACGGTTGTGACCGGAGTCGACTGATCGGAAGCAAAAACAGGGCGAAAACGAAGAAATAAAAAATTTTTGTTCAATTAGAATTACGCAACTATGGAACTAAAGAAGTGTGGATTAATACTTCAGAAACCGGCCTCGAAGCGGCCTGAAAAGACTAAAAAATGCGGACTACACAAATACAACTAAAATAAACAAACTTGAATGTTTTAAACACTGCAACACGAGGATATCAGCAAATTCCTTTAAAACAGGGCTTCACCATTACACCTCGGTTTCATACAAAATGCTGATTTTTCTTATTTCCGTGCGTTTCTTCGCAGGTTGCGCCTGAATCGACGGTTGTGGACCGGAGTCGACCGATCGGAAGCAAAAACAGGCGAAAAACGAAGAAATAAAAAATTTTTGTTCAATTCAGGAATTACGTAACTATGGAACTAAAGAAGTGTGATTAATACTTCAGAAACCGGCCTCGAAGCGGCCTGAAAAGACTAAAAATGCGGACTACACAAATACAACTAAAATAAACAAACTTGAATGCTTTAAACACTGCAACACGAGGATATCAGCAAATTCCTTTAAAACAGGGCTTCACCATTACACCTCGGTTTCATACAAAATGCTGATTTTTCTTATTTCCGTGCGTTTCCTTCTGCAGGTTGCGCCTGAATCGACGGCTGTGGACCGGAGTCGACCGATCGGAAGCAAAAACAGGGCGAAAACGAAGAAATAAAAAATTTTTGTTCAATTAGAATTACGTAACTATGGAACTAAAGAAGTGTGGATTAATACTAGAAACCGGCCCGAAGCGGCTCGAAAAGACTAAAAATGCGTGACTACACAAATACAACTAAAATAAACAAACTTGGAATGCTTTAAACACTGCAACACGAGGATATCAGCAAATTCCTTTAAAACAGGGCTTCACCATTACACCTCGGTTTCATACAAAATGCTGATTTTTCTTATTTCCGTGCGTTTCCTTCTGCAGGTTGCGCCTGAATCGACGGTTGTGGACCGGAGTCGACCGGATCGGAAGCAAAAACAGGGCGAAAACGAAGAAATAAAAAATTTTTGTTCAATTCAGGAATTACGTAACTATGGAATCCAAAGAAGTGTGATTAATATCAGAAACCGGCCTCGAAGCGGCCTCGAAAAGACTAAAAATGCGGACTACACAAATACAACTAAAATAAACAAACTTGAATGCTTTAAACACTGCAACACGAGGATATCAGCAAATTCCTTTAAAACAGGGCTTCACCATTACACCTCGGTTTCATACAAAATGCTGATTTTTCTTATTTCCGTGCGTTTCCTTCGCAGGTTGCGCCTGAATCGACGGTTGTGGACCGGAGTCGACCGATCGAAGCAAAAACAGGGCGAAAACGAAGAAATAAAAAATTTTTGTTCAATTCAGGAATTACGTAACTATGGAATCCAAAGAAGTGTGGATTAATATCAGAAACCGGCCTCGAAGCGGCTCGAAAAGACTAAAAATGCGGACTACACAAATACAACTAAAATAAACAAACTTGGAATGCTTCTTTAAACACTGCAACACGAGGATATCAGCAAATTCCTTTAAAACAGGGCTTCACCATTACACCTCGGTTTCATACAAAATGCTGATTTTTCTTATTTCCGTGCGTTTCCTTCTGCAGGTTGCGCCTGAATCGACGGTTGTGGACCGAGTCGACCGATCGGAAGCAAAAACAGGGCGAAAACGAAGAAATAAAAAATTTTTGTTCAATTAGGAATTACGTAACTATGGAACTAAAGAAGTGTGGATTAATACTAGAAACCGGCCCGAAGCGGCTCGAAAAGACTAAAAAATGCGGACTACACAAATACAACTAAAATAAACAAACTTGGAATGCTTCTTTAAACACTGCAACACGAGGATATCAGCAAATTCCTTTAAAACAGGGCTTCACCATTACACCTCGGTTTCATACAAAATGCTGATTTTTCTTATTTCCGTGCGTTTCCTTCTGCAGGTTGCGCCTGAATCGACGGTTGTGGACCGGAGTCGACCGGATCGGAAGCAAAAACAGGGCGAAAACGAAGAAATAAAAAATTTTTGTTCAATTAGAATTACGTAACTATGGAACTAAAGAAGCGTGATTAATACTAGAAACCGGCCTCGAAGCGGCTCGAAAAGACTAAAAAATGCGTGGACTACTACAAATACAACTAAAATAAACAAACTTGGAATGCTTTAAACACTGCAACACGAGGATATCAGCAAATTCCTTTAAAACAGGGCTTCACCATTACACCTCGGTTTCATACAAAATGCTGATTTTTCTTATTTCCGTGCGTTTCCTTCGCAGGTTGCGCCTGAATCGACGGTTGTGGACCGGAGTCGACCGGATCGGAAGCAAAAACAGGGCGAAAACGAAGAAATAAAAAATTTTTGTTCAATTAGAATTACGTAACTATGGAACTAAAGAAGTGTGATTAATACTAGAAACCGGCCTCGAAGCGGCTCGAAAAGACTAAAAATGCGTGGACTACACAAATACAACCAAAATAAACAAACTTGGAATGCTTTAAACACTGCAACACGAGGATATCAGCAAATTCCTTTAAAACAGGGCTTCACCATTACACCTCGGTTTCATACAAAATGCTGATTTTTCTTATTTCCGTGCGTTTCCTTCGCAGGTTGCGCCTGAATCGACGGTTGTGGACCGAGTCGACCGATCGGAAGCAAAACAGGGCGAAAACGAAGAAATAAAAAAATTTTGTTCAATTAGAATTACGTAACTATGGAACCAAAGAAGTGATTAATACTAGAAACCGGCCTCGAAGCGGCTCGAAAAGACTAAAATGCGTGGACTACACAAATACAACTAAAATAAACAAACTTGGAATGCTTTAAACACTGCAACACGAGGATATCAGCAAATTCCTTTAAAACAGGGCTTCACCATTACACCTCGGTTTCATACAAAATGCTGATTTTTCTTATTTCCGCGCGTTTCCTTCGCAGGTTGCGCCTGAATCGACGGTTGTGGACCGGAGTCGACTGATCGGAAGCAAAACAGGGCGAAAACGAAGAAATAAAAAATTTTTGTTCAATTAGAATTACGTAACTATGGAACTAAAGAAGTGTGATTAATATCAGAAACCGGCCTCGAAGCGGCTCGAAAAGACTAAAAATGCGTGGACTACACAAATACAACTAAAATAAACAAACTTGGAATGCTTTAAACACTGCAACACGAGGATATCAGCAAATTCCTTTAAAACAGGGCTTCACCATTACACCTCGGTTTCATACAAAATGCTGATTTTTCTTATTTCCGTGCGTTTCCTTCGCAGGTTGCGCCTGAATCGACGGTTGTGGACCGGAGTCGACCGATCGGAAGCAAAACAGGGCGAAAACGAAGAAATAAAAAATTTTTGTTCAATTAGAATTACGTAACTATGGAACTAAAGAAGCGTGATTAATACTAGAAACCGGCCTCGAAGCGGCTCGAAAAGACTAAAAATGCGGACTACACAAATACAACCAAAATAAACAAACTTGGAATGCTTTAAACACTGCAACACGAGGATATCAGCAAATTCCTTTAAAACAGGGCTTCACCATTACACCTCGGTTTCATACAAAATGCTGATTTTTCTTATTTCCGTGCGTTTCGCAGGTTGCGCCTGAATCGACGGTTGCGGACCGGAGTCGACCGATCGGAAGCAAAACAGGGCGAAAACGAAGAAATAAAAATTTTGTTCAATTAGAATTACGTAACTATGGAACTAAAGAAGTGTGATTAATACTAGAAACCGGCCTCGAAGCGGCTCGAAAAGACTAAAAATGCGTGGACTACACAAATACAACTAAAATAAACAAACTTGAATGCTTTAAACACTGCAACACGAGGATATCAGCAAATTCCTTTAAAACAGGGCTTCACCATTACACCTCGGTTTCATACAAAATGCTGATTTTTCTTATTTCCGTGCGTTTCGCAGGTTGCGCCTGAATCGACGGTTGTGGACCGGAGTCGACCGATCGGAAGCAAAACAGGGCGAAAACGAAGAAATAAAAAATTTTTTGTTCAATTAGAATTACGTAACTATGGAACTAAAGAAGTGTGATTAATACTAGAAACCGGCCTCGAAGCGGCTCGAAAAGACTAAAAAATGCGTGGACTACACAAATACAACTAAAATAAACAAACTTGGAATGCTTTAAACACTGCAACACGAGGATATCAGCGGTTAGGTTAGGTTAGGTTAGGTTAGGTTAGGTTAGGTTAGGTTAGGTTAGGTTAGGTTAGGTTAGGTTAGGTTAGGTTAGGTTAGGTTAGGTTAGGTTAGGTTAGGTTAGGTTAGGTTAGGTTAGGTTAGGTTAGGTTAGGTTAGGTTAGGTTAGGTTAGGTTAGGTTTTTAGGCCCTCACTTCTGGGGCCCTTGCATGTATTACCCCTGACATGATAACTCAGGGACTTTTTTGTTCATTTGTAACATTATCCACTTACACTATTTTTTAGTCGAGTCTTATCTCTGTATACATCGTATTCTATTCTTATATATATTTCTTCTTTGTCAAACTTAATATATATATAGTTCTAAATTTAGTTACTATGTAGTATATATAACGAAATATTCACACACATACTAACATACTCATACATTTATTTTGTTGTATAGCTTTCATCGCCACTCGCTTGCAGAAATGCAGGAATTTCTGGCTAAAATCTCTGATACTGATAAGGACTGGCAAGTTATTTATTGTTACTTTTAAACCTGTGTAGCTCTCAACATTGAGCCTCTCCCCTGCGTTGACAGGACACTCCGTTATGAGGTGCAAGATATCCTCCTTGATGGTGTCGTCACAGACACACGACGGGCTCTCTTTACACCTGAAGCGGTTCAAGTATTCGGAGAAACCGCCGTGGCCCGTGAACACCTGCACAGACAGAGCGTCCATCTCCAGGTTTTTAATTACGCTGAAGGCTTCTGACGCGTCCGGGAAGAAGGCTTTGGTGACGGAAGCCGTGTCACCCTCTCGATACCTCCTGTTCCATTCATTAACCGACTCCAAACGGATTTGTCGCTTGACGAACGAGACAGGGCATCGATCGTAGTCGGGGTCCTCTTGGTCTTAATTGCAGCCTCCTTTGCAAGTTCGTCCGCCCTCTCGTTCCTCCAAACCTGCGTGGGCTTTCACCCATGTTAGGGAGATGTTCTTCCCACGTCCCCGCAATGTACAGATGTTTTGTCGTGCTTTCACCGCGAGGGGATGCAGGGAATCCGGGTTAATAACCGTTTGGAGGGCGGACCTGGAGTCGCAATAGACCCTGAAGTTCCGTGCAGAGTGCCGTAGTGCCCACTCGGTGGCTTCACTGATTGCCAGCAATTCCGCCTGGTAGACGGTGCAGTAATCACCCAGCTTGAGTTTTCGGGTACTCTTCTCGGCCGTGCCTATCCAAATGGATAGGTTAGGTTAGGTTAGGTTAGGTTAGGTTAGGTTAGGTTAGGTTAGGTTAGGTTAGGTTAGGTTAGGTTAGGTTAGGTTAGGTTAGGTTTTTTTTTTATATATAGTGACCCCATTTCTGGGGTCTCGCATGTATATTCCCCTGACATGTATCGTCAGGGACTTTTTGTGCTTTTATCATTTTATATATGTCAAACTTAATATTTACATATCAACTTTTAAAAATAAACATTTCTTCTTTATTGCGATTTATAAATTACAATTTCTATCTTTCCTTAATACCTATGTACTTATTATACATCTATATGTAATTTTCGTTATCGCTATAGTTAAAATATAAACTTATATTTTCTATTCTTCTATTTATTAATATATTTTTTTTTTTTTTTTTTCTTATTATTATTATTATATATAAGTGTATATGTATGTATAACTTAACTATTATTATTTATTTATTCTTATTTATTACTTTGCTGGCTATATATTTACAAAAACTAATAAACTTATCCCTAGATTCCTTATTTCTAATAATTTCGTGTATATTATCTTTGCTTATTTTTATTTCTAATTCTATCTCCATATCCATTCTCTCTCTGCTGTACATGGGACATTCTGTGATAAGGTGGATCACACTTTCCACCTTATCGTCGCCACAGGCGCACGCAGGGCTCTCCTTGCATTTGAATCTATGCAGGTACTCGGAGAACCCGCCGTGCCCTGTCAACACCTGTGTCAGTACACCAGTGGGTTCGATCTCTCTCACAATCCTATATGCATTTGCTGCGTGCGGAAGGAAGATCTTGTTGTTGAGGCTGTTTGGCTTGTTCATCTTCGGTTCCATTCCTCAAGCGACTTCTCACGGATTTGTTGCTTGGCGAATGAAACCGGAAAGAGGTCATAGTTGGGCTTTGTTTTGATCTTTAGTGCTGCCTCTTTAGCCAGTTTGTCAGCTCTTTCATTGCCTTCAATTCCACAGTGTGTTTTGATCCAGAACAAGGATATATGTTTGTTCTGGAGTTTGGCAGCTTTGATATTTGCACGAGATTGAACGGCAAGTTGGTGCGTTGAGGCGTTGTTGATGACTGGTTCCAAGGCTGATCTCGAGTCGCTGTATATGCCAAAACTCATTTCTTGACGTTCTAATATCGTCCGTGTGGCTGAGCATATGGCCAGAAGTTCCGCTTGATATACTGTGCAGTACGGTGACAATTTCAATTTGACGGCTTTGATCTCGCTTCGCTATTCCATAAGGACAGCGCTGCCCCGACCTTGCCATCAATTTTACTGCCATCCGTATATACTCGAATCGTTTGAGTATTTTGGCAATCAGCTTGCTCTTGGTTCATCAAACTTGTGAACCCCAGACTCATATGTTCCGCTGGATGAGGAGGTTGTCGTATGCAACAACTTGTTCCACTTCTCTATCTCCAAGGCCTGCCCAGTGTACCCCTTTCTTGACCTCATAGAGTGACGCTGCCTCCCTAATTCTGAGATCAAGTGGGAGCAACCTGACAGCACCAAGGCGGCATTTAAGGAAACAGTTTTGTATGCCGCTGTTAGTTTTGAGCAAAACCCTCTGACATTGTTCAGCTGCTTTTGCACCCCTATTTTTCTTGTCGCCGGTGCCCATACACTGGAGGCGTACGTAAACACTGGCTCCACAGTCGCGGTGTATATAATGCGGATGACTTCCGGGTGTAGGCCCCAGCTAATTTTGCTGCTCTAGAAAGCTGCTTATATATGTTGATAGTTTTACTCACCTCCACTACATGTTTATTGAAGGTGAGTTTGCTATCGATGTGAAGTCCCAGGATCTTTACGTCATCAGACATGCCAATGTCGACCCCACCCATCCTCAGTCTTGGAACATCATACTTCAGCTTTCGGGTGACTAACATGGCTTTAGTCTTTGATGGACCAAAATGAGCTTATTTTGATGCCCCAATCCCGAACATAGGCGAGGGCGGCATTGGCTTGACTTTCTATTTTCAGAGCAGAGTTTCCAACGATAACGAGGACAACGTCGTCAGCAAACGCTTGGCAATGGTCGCCTCGACGTTCGAGCCATTTTAATAGGGGTCAAGGAGCAGGTTCCACAAAATGGGGCCACCAATCGATCCCTGCACACAGCCTTTGTGGCATCCTTTGTATGTTCAACCCTCCATATCTGACTGTGACCTTTCTGTTACGTAAGTAGCTGTCAAGAATTCTCCTGATATTAATTGGGCACTTTTCCTGTGCCAAGCGGACTCTAATCGCAGGCCACCATGCGTTAAAGGCTCCTCTATGTCCAGAGATACCATTGCGACCATCTTCGCTTCTATTTTTGGCGTATATAGTTAACTAGAACATAGAGGGAGTCCTCAGTGCTTTTCTGGGGCATGAACTGTATTGGCGGGAACTCATCGTTGGTAGAATGTGCCACTTCAGCCTACTCACAATCAGCTTCCAGTATCTTTCCCATCACTGGCAACAATCCTATTGGCCTGTATGCTTTGGGGTTAGTGTAGTTCTCCTTCCCAGGCTTACGCAATGCCACTACCGTCGCCTCTTTCCAAAGGGTCGGGAAGTGCTCCATCTCTAGGCATTTGTTGACCAGTGATAGGAAAAACTCCGATCACAGGATATGGCATGACTGCAGATGTCGGCGGTAAAGCCATCAGCACCCGGGGCCTTCTTTGGGTTAAAGGATTCGGTCGCAATTCGGAGCTCCTCCATAGTGAACGGTGGGTCCTTCTGCTCGTCGTGAGCTCCAACCGCTGACAAGCTCAGCCTGCTCTCTTGTCAGTCGATGGTCGAGTGTATCCTCTTCCGCTAAATCGTCCGGGTAGAAAGCTTCTGTCAGTACTCTTGCTGATTCCCGTAGGTCAAGAGTACTCCCATCCTTTTCCAGGGGCAAATCCTCATGTCGTTTGGCGGTCCTACTCATCACTCTATATATACCTTCCCATACTCCTCCTTATCCTGTTTGCCACAGAACCCTTTCCAGCTTTCGATTTGCGCGTTTTAACCTCCTTCTCATACTTTCTTTAATTTGCAGGTACTCATCGACGACTTTCGCTCTCCGGACCGGTGCTGCACAGCGGATTCGACGCTTCTGGTGAGGACCTCTTTCTTCATCAAGTAGAGCTCCCTGACATCCACGCAGAAAGTTTTGATTTGATTTCTTTTTTTTCGGTAGGGTATCCTCACATACCTTTTTGATAATACGAGTATACCCCTCCGTCAAAGAATCCAAATCCTTTGCATTTTTTACTTTTTCCAAATTTTCCTTATTTATGGCACTTTCCTCCTTCAGTTGGTATAGCTTCTCGTGAAATTGAGTCCAATTAGCCCTTTTGGTGCCATAAATTCGTGTCGTTCTTTGTGTGCTCATACCTTTTGCTTTAATAAGCCTGATGTTAAAGGTCAGTGTGTTGTGGTCGGAACTTGTGATAGTTTCGTCCACTGTCCAGTCCTCTACCAAGTTTAGCATCGCATGAGAACAGGCTGTGACATCGATATAGCTGGAGAAACGTTTGTTGCCTCTGATGGTATCAAATGTGGGGATATCCCCTTCATTGACTACATGCAACCCCATTTCATCTATGGTACCAAACATTTCTTCTCCTCTTTGGTCTATCGCGTCTCCGCCCCACCATGTATTCTTAGCGTTTGCGTCGCCTCCTAATACAAGCATTTTTGGTTGTATCTCCTTTTGTATGTTCTTCAACTGCTCCAGGTATGGCTCTATGGGTTGTTCTGGCTCAAAGTAGCATGAAACCACAGCGATTTCCCAGGCGCGAGTTTGGATCCCCACCACCACGATGTTATTTGTGGTGAGTTTCGGGAATTGTTTTATCTCCAAGTTATCGTCATAGACGGCAATAGCCGCCTTGACAACCCCTTCTCCCTGGCTCGTACTCTGAAAGATCCTCACCCCTCTGTAGCTTTTCATACACTTTGAGTTGCCCACATAAGGTTCCTGGAGCAGTGCAAAGGCCACTTTTCTCTTATCTGCTTCTATCATTAATTCTGCTGTGGCTAATTCCTTTCGTTGGAGGTTGGCCTGGAATACTTTGTAAGGCCTCTCACCGTGTGTGGTGGCTACGTTGGATGCGCTTTGGTCCCTAGAGACGCCCTTAGCAATAAGCTGTGGTGGCGCGGGCCATGGCATCCCACTTACGCCTGATAGGACACTCCTGATTGAATGCATTGTGGTTCGCCACAGTTAATTTTGCTCGAGTGCAGTTGCAACATGTTGGTGCATTACCAGCAAGTCGCTCCTCGCATTCTGCCCACTTGTGAGCTCCACCGCAGTAACTGCATTTTCAGTAGTGTCCTTGCAGAGGCTTCGGCTGTGTCCGTATCCCAGGCATAGTGAGCACTGTATCAGCGGCGACTGATCTTCAACCCGCACACGTTGCAGATCTATGTGTGCTCGACCTGCTGTGGCAAGGCGCTGCCATACCGCTGGGGACACTTGCATCACGATGTGAGTAGTATGTGGGTTTCTCGCGTTTCGCCTGTACTTCGCTGTGATTCGCACGTCCTGCTCATCAATGTCTGCCAGCAGGTGACCGTTTTGTATTTTAAGTGCTTTCACAACCTCTTCGTTTGTGTGAACGGCCAGTACATCTCGCACTATTATCAGAGGATCCTTGTTTTGTGCCTCTTTAACTTGTAGGTTGCTAGTCTTGACTGCTTCTGCAAATTTTTGTTAACTCATCTTTGCTGTGGCAGCCAATTATGATCTTTTGATCTTTTGTTTTACGCAGCCTATCCACGCGTATACCACTGTTCTTCGCATTCACAGCGTCCCTAACTTTCGCAATATTAGGTTAGGTTAGGTTAGTTAGGTTAGGTTAAGGTTAGGTTAGGTTAGGCCAGGCCAGGTTAGGTTAGGCTAGGCTAGGCCAGGCTAGGCTAGGCCAGGTTAGGCCAGGCCAGGCTAGGCTAGGCTAGGCCAGGCTAGGCTAGGCTAGGCTAGGCCAGGCTAGGCTAGGCCAGGCCAGGCTAGGTTAGGCTAGGCTAGGCCAGGCTAGGTTAGGTTAGGCCAGGCCAGGCCAGGCTAGGTTAGGCCAGGCCAGGCCAGGCCAGGCCAGGCCAGGCTAGGTTAGGTTAGGCTAGGCTAGGCTAGGTTAGGTTAGGTTAGGCTAGGTTGTGGCTAGGCTAGGCCAGGCTAGGTTAGGTTAGGTTAGGTTAGGCCAGGCTAGGCTAGGTTGTGGCTAGGCTAGGCCAGGTTAGGTTAGGTTAGGTTAGGCTAGGTTAGGCTAGGCTAGGCTAGGTTAGGTTAGGCCAGGCTAGGCTAGGCCAGGCCAGGCTAGGCTAGGCTAGGCTAGGCTAGGTTGTGGCTAGGCTAGGCCAGGCCAGGCCAGGCCAGGCTAGGCTAGGCCAGGCTAGGCCAGGCTAGGCCAGGTTAGGTTAGGCTAGGTTAGGTTAGGTTAAGGTTAGGTTAGGTTAGGCTAGGCTAGGTTAGGCTAGGCTAGGTTAGGTTAGGTTAGGCCAGGCCAGGCTAGGCTAGGCCAGGCTAGGCTAGGCTAGGCCAGGCTAGGCCAGGCTAGGCCAGGCCAGGCTAGGCTAGGCTAGGCTAGGTTAGGTTAGGCCAGGCTAGGCCAGGCTAGGTTAGGCCAGGCTAGGCTAGGCTAGGTTGTGGCTAGGCTAGGCCAGGCCAGGCCAGGCCAGGCTAGGTTAGGCTAGGCTAGGCCAGGTTAGGCCAGGCCAGGCCAGGCTAGGTTAGGCTAGGTTAGGCTAGGTTGTGGCTAGGCTAGGCCAGGCTAGGTTAGGCTAGGCTAGGCTAGGCCAGGCTAGGCCAGGCTAGGCTAGGCCAGGCTAGGCTAGGTTAGGTTAGGTTAGGCTAGGTTAGGTTAGGCTAGGTTAGGTTAGGCCAGGCTAGGCTAGGTTGTGGCTAGGCTAGGCCAGGCTAGGCCAGGCTAGGCTAGGCCAGGCCAGGCTAGGCCAGGTTAGGTTAGGTTAGGTTAGGTTAAGGTTAGGTTAGGCCAGGCCAGGCTAGGCTAGGCTAGGTTAGGTTAGGCCAGGCTAGGTTAGGCTAGGTTAGGTTAGGCCAGGCTAGGTTAGGTTAGGTTGTGGCTAGGCTAGGTTAGGTTAGGTTAGGTTAAGGTTAGGTTAGGCTAGGCTAGGTTAGGCTAGGCTAGGTTAGGTTAGGTTAGGCTAGGCTAGGCCAGGCTAGGCTAGGTTGTGGCTAGGCTAGGCCAGGCTAGGTTAGGCTAGGCTAGGTTAGGTTAGGTTAGGCTAGGTTAGGCTAGGCTAGGCCAGGCTAGGTTAGGCTAGGTTAGGCTAGGCTAGGCTAGGCCAGGTTAGGCCAGGCCAGGCCAGGCTAGGTTAGGCTAGGCTAGGTTGTGGCTAGGCTAGGCCAGGCTAGGTTAGGTTAGGTTAGGTTAGGTTAGGTTAAGGTTAGGTTAGGTTAGGCCAGGCTAGGTTAGGCTAGGTTAGGCTAGGTTAGGCTAGGTTAGGTTAGGCTAGGCTAGGCTAGGTTAGGCTAGGCTAGGTTAGGTTAGGCCAGGCCAGGCTAGGTTAGGTTAGGTTGGGTTAGGTTAGGTTAGGCTAGGCTAGGCTAGGCTAGGCCAGGCTAGGTTAGGTTAGGCCAGGCCAGGCTAGGCCAGGCTAGGTTAGGTTAGGCTAGGTTAGGCTAGGCTAGGCTAGGCCAGGTTAGGTTAGGCTAGGCTAGGTTAGGCTAGGCTAGGCTAGGCTAGGCCAGGTTAGGCCAGGCCAGGCCAGGCTAGGCTAGGTTGTGGCTAGGCTAGGCTAGGCCAGGTTAGGCCAGGCTAGGTTAGGTTAGGCCAGGCCAGGCCAGGCCAGGCTAGGCCAGGCTAGGCCAGGCCAGGCCAGGCTAGGCCAGGCTAGGCCAGGCTAGGCCAGGCTAGGCCAGGCCAGGCCAGGCCAGGCCAGGCCAGGCTAGGCCAGGTTAGGTTAGGCCAGGCTAGGCTAGGTTGTGGCTAGGCTAGGCCAGGTTAGGTTAGGTTAGGCCAGGCTAGGCTAGGTTAGGCTAGGCTAGGCTAGGCCAGGCCAGGCTAGGCTAGGTTAGGCTAGGCTAGGTTAGGCTAGGTTAGGCTAGGTTAGGTTAGGCCAGGTTAGGTTAGGTTAGTTAGGTTAGGTTAGGTTAGGTTAGGCTAGGTTAGGTTAGGTTAGGCTAGGTTGTGGCTAGGCTAGGCTAGGCTAGGTTAGGTTAGTTAGGTTAGGTTAGGTTAGTTAGGTTAGGTTAGGTTAGGTTAGGTTAGGTTAGGTTAGGTTAGGTTAGGTTAGGTTAGGTTAGGTTAGGTTAGGTTAGGTTAGGTTAGGTTAGGTTAGGTTAGGTTAGGTTAGGTTAGGTTAGGTTAGGTTAGGTTAGGTTAGGTTAGGTTAGGTTAGGTTAGGTTTTTTATAATGACCCCATTTCTGAGGGTCTCGCTAATATATTCCCCGACATGAGTACTCAGGACTTTTGTGTGCATTTAATAAATGTTTATTATCTGTGTATATAATTTTATTTTTTAATCATCTTTAAAATATACGTTTCTTCATTATTGCCTTTATATAATATCTTTTACTTTTCATTTACAAATTTGCATCTTACCTTATTATCTATGTACCTATCATATATCTACATCTTTTAAACCTTATATCTATATATTATAACTATATATTTACTATTATTCTATTTCTATTATTTTTGTTACATTTTTTTTTTTTTAATTTATTAATTGTACTTCTTCATATGTATATATATAAACTTAATGTATGTAGAAATAAACATAGTAGAATACAGTATATAATATATCTGTCTCCGTATTGTTCACACACCTTATTTGTTCTTACTTATTACCTTGCTGGCTATATATTTACAGAAACCAATAAATTTATCCCTAGATTCCTTATTTCCTAAAATTTTATGTATATTATTTACACAAATTTTATATCTAGTTCTATCTCCATATCCATTCGCTCTCTGCTGTATATGGGACATTCTGTGATAAGGTGGATCACACTTTCCACCTTCTCATCGTCACAGGCGCACGCAGCGCTCTCCTTGCACTTGAATCTGTGCAAGTACTCGGAGAACCCGCCGTGCCCTGTCATCACTTGTGTTGTCAGAGAGTTCATCTGTAGCGTCCTAACTACAGGGTACGCTTCGATTGCGTCTGGAAAAAGATCTTTGTTGTGGACCCTGTTTTCCTCTTATATCGCCGGTTCCATTCCTCAAGCGATTCCAAGCGGATTTGTCGTTTGACGAATGAGACCGGGACTTTATCATAGTCTGATCGTCGTTTAAGTTTCAGCGCTGCCTCTTTGCCAGCATGTCTGCTCTTTCGTTTCCCTCCAATCCGGCATGGGCCTTTATCCAAAAAGATTTACTTTTACCTAATATTGTCGCTTGAGTGATGTTCTCTTGCTTTTACCGCTAGGGGATGGAGGGAAACGGCCTGTGTAACAGTTTGAAGAGCTGACCTTGAGTCACTATAGATGTTACAGGTTGATGCTGCGTCTTCTAGTGTGTACTTCGTTGCTTCGAGCAGGGCTAGTAATTCTGCCTGGTAAACAGTGCAAAAATGTTCCAATTTTAATTTCCGGGTTTTGATCTCTGTGGCGTCATACCAAATCGATAACGCCGCGCCGACTTTACCTTCAATTTTGCTCCCATCCGTGAATATCTTTAAGCTGTTGTTGTCATGTTGGTACACTTGTGCACTATCCCCCAGACATATGAATTGCAGCCCAAGTTGGTCCGCGGGGTGTGGTTTCTCTTTAAAACTTATCCCTGTCTCTATATCCCGATCCTGCACTACTCGCCGAGAGAACCCTTTCTTGATCTCATAGAGTGAGGCTGCTTCCTGGATCCTCAAGTCCAGGGGAAGCAGTCCGGCCAGCAATAAGGCTGAGTTCAGGGAAACAGTTCTGTGTGCCTTAATAATTTTTTGAACGAAGCCGCGTTGCACTGCGTTGAATTGTTTCTTCACACCTACTTTATTTGTTGCCGTTGCCCAGGCGCTTGCCGCGTACATTATTGTCGGCTCCACCACGGCAACGTAAATGGACCGTACCACATCGGAGTTTAGGCCCCAGTGAACTCTTGCAGCTCTCGACAGTTGACTGTATAGGTTTTGTGCCTTACGGCACACATTCTTCACGTGAGTGTTAAACGTTAATCTATCGTCAACTGTGAGGCCGAGTACTTTTACTTCACGGGACAGCCCACCCTTCCCCACCCATGCTTAGAGATGGCAAGTCATATTTTAATTTATTTGTAATTAAGATTGCCTTGGTCTTTGCGGCGCGAATTGGAGTTTATTTTGACTCCCCATCTCCTAACATGTTCGAGGGCGGCATTGGCCCGCTCCTGTACTTCGAGTGCTGTGTTACCCGAGAATATCAGGACAACATCGTCGGCGAACGCCTGGCAATACTCCCCATGTACTCCAGCTCTCAGTAGTGGATTCAATAGCAAGTTCCAAAATATGGGACCACCTATAGAGCCCTGCACACACCCTTTGTTGGTTTCTTCTGGCCCACTCTGCCCCTGCATACCTGACGCGCACTGTCCTATCTTTAAGATAGCTGTCTATCAGGCGCCTCAGATTTGCTGGGCACTGTGTTTCTGCCAGCCTACAGCGTATTGCCGGTCACCACGCGTTATCGAAGGCTCCTCTATGTCAAGTGATACAAGCACAGTCAATTTTTATTTTAAGACTCGTATTTATAAGCTGCATCATGTCATAGAGGGAGTCCTCGGTGCTGCGCTGCGGCATAAACCCGTACTGCCTCTTGCTGATCACGGATTCGGTGTGCCATCTGATCCTCCGGATGGTTATCTTTCCAAGATCTTACCTAGAACAGGCAATAGCCCAATCGGTCTATAAGATTTTGGGTGCGTGTAATCATCTTTACCCGGCTTCCTCAGCACCACTACAGCGGCTTCCTTCCACTTAGTAGGAAGTGGGCAATGCTAAAACATTTGTTTATTAGGGTTAGAAACAGCGTCGGGTCCAGAGCAATAGCCGCTACACAAATATCCGCCGTGAGGCCATCGATGCCTGGGGCCTTTTGGGTTAAAACTTGTCGCTGCCCACTTTAGTTCCTCCTCCGTAAAGGGTGGATCACAAAGTTCATCATGGATACTCATATTTACGACTTCGGCCCTTTCTCTGGTCAGCTTGTGTTCTGCATCGTCATCTCCATTTCGGTCATCAGGGTAAAACACCTCAGACAAGATCCTTACGATCTTCCTCCCATGACTCTACCGTCTATCACTAAGGGGTATCCTCCTGTCTTACTGTAGTACGGCCTATCACTCTGTAAATGCCGTCCCACATTGATTCCTGCTCTTGCGTACCACAAAACTCTTTTCCAACTAGTGGTCTGAGCCCGTTTTGTCTCCAACTGGTATTGTTCTTTGCTTTCGTATATTGCTCGACAACCAATTCTCGAGTGACAGGCGCGGCGTAAGATATACGTCGCTTCAACCTGGAGACTACTCTTTGAGTTTAGATAGCTCTTTGGTCCACCACGGCAACCCAATTCGTCTTTTATTTCCTAATTTTGGTATTGTACTTTCACATGTTTCTATGATGCTCTCTGAATAATTATCTACTACTTTATCTAATTCCTCTCTTTCGATATAATTTCTATTTCCATTTTAGTGATGTTCTTATCCTTCCGTTTGGGCGAGTTTCTCACGAAACTCACCCAATTTGCCTTCTTTGTATTAAATGTCCTTGTTGTCCTTTTATATCTAACCCTATTGATTTTTCCAAATTGATGCTGAATAGGATTGCCCTGTGGTCCGAGCTAGTCATCTCCTGAGACTCTCCAGTTCTCCACTCTACCAAGCAGATTCGTCGAGCAGGTGGTTATGTCAACGCAGCTGGTGAACCTTTTTCCTCCTCTAATGGTATCAAAAGTAGGCTCAGTCCCTTGGTTAAGTATATGGAGCTCCAGTTCATCCAATGTGGCCGCTACCTCTAACCCCTATTGTCCACTTCCCGGCTTCCCCACCACGTATTCCACGCGTTCACGTCTCCACCCAGTATCACGCTTCCAGTCCCCAAACCTCCACGGCCGCTTTAATAGAGTCCAGGTATGGATCAATGGGCTTATCACCTCCAGGTACACCGACACCACTCCTATCTCCCAGGCCCCTGTTCTCAATTTGGCAACAACTATGTTCTCAGTTGTGAGGTCGGGGCACTGAGTGATGTCAATGGTGTCGTCGAACAGTACAATGGCAGCCTTGATCACCTTTCCGGTGGTTCGAGTGTGACATTGTACTATTCTTGTGCCCTGGTAGTGTCGCATCTCCCCGATCCGCCCGATATAGGGTTCCTGGACTATGGCGAACGTTATTTTACGCCTAGCTGCCTCGATGATTAATTCGGCCGTGGCGAGTTCACTCCTTTGAAGGTTTGCCTGGACCACGTGATACCGGTGGTTGCTGGTGTTTGGAGTGCTACCTACCCCTTGAACGCCCTTAGCAATACGCTACCGTTGATCTAGCCAGGGTCTCCCACCTCTTTCTCACCGGACACTCCATGCTGAACGTGTTGTGGCCCGTTTTCTCCATTTTTGCTTTTGAGCACCTGACATGTCGGTACCTCCCGAAAGCCAGGCAGTGCACTCCGCTCTAAGGTGTGGGCCCCGCAGTGGCTACAGACGTCTGCCGTCTCAGTGCATAGCCTTTGCTGTGTCCATACCCCAAACATCTGGAGCACTGAATAAGGGGAGATTGATCCGACACCCTTATCCGCTGTAGGTCCACGTGCACCACTCCTGCCTCTGTTAGGCAGTTCCAAAGCCGTGGGGAAACCTTCATGACTATGTGTGCTGTGAGCGGATTCCTGGTCTTTTTCCTATATTTGACCTCCATTCGTAAATCTTCCCCACTGACGTCTTTAAAGAGATGTTTATTTTGGCCTTTAATAGCCTTAACTACGTCATCGTCGGTGTTGTACTGCATTACGTCTTTCAGTATCACCAACGGATCTTTATTTTGACGTCATCTACGTTTAAGTTTGCTCCGGCTTTCTTTTATTCTATCTTCACTTTGTTCACCTCTTCTTGCGTTCTACAGCCCACTATCACCTTCCTGTCCTTCGCTTTCCTTATTTTGTCTATCCTAAGACCTTCTTCTGTGGCATTTATTGCCTTTCTTATTTTGTCTATCACCTGATCTCCTGTTTCTCTTTCATCCGTAGATGAAATCGCCACGGAGTGCATGGCCATGTTCTCTGCTGGCGATGTCCTCCTTGGTCTGGCCGCAACATTTGCGTAGGATACTTTATCTTCCCTAATTTCTTGCCTCTTTAACTGCTCCTTTAGTTTTTCCATTTCTTTTTTGTTTTCTTCTAGAAGTTTTCCATGTTCCTCTAACTTTCTTAAAATGTGTTTTCTACTTCTTCTTTCTTGTCTCGTGACCCTGTTCCGGTTCTATCGCCTTCTTCTCCTTATCTATTGTCTCTGTCTCTGGACTCCTGTCTCTCTCTGCCTCCTTGACCAGCTGATAGAGCTCTTCTATAGCCTGAGTGACTTCCATCTTAATGTCTGTCCTCAGGTTTCTAGAGTTGTTCAGATTCAGCTTGGCTTTGTGGAGGCAGGCCCTAGCCTCGCTTATTCGATCCGCGTATTTTGCGACCTCGATCTTCTTTGTGTCGTCTGTGGCCTCCGCTGATGGTCTGCGGGTCTTTTCTTTTGGATTCTGGGACGTCGCTATTTTCTGTTTTTGGCGGACCGCCAATGTGCCAGTCTTACCCGACTGCTTCTGTCCGTCCAGAGACGCATCGCTAATAGCGGACCTTGACAACGATCCTCTAGAACTAGGAGGAAGCACATGCGTTGCCACTTCATCGCTGACCACAGGTGTGTTGGTAGAGGAAGCGACCTCTGCTTCTAGGGGGCTCGACATATGTGAGTCTTCTGTGATGCTCCCAGATGTTGCCTTCGGAAGGTCCTCACTTACGGTTTTGATTGCCTTTTTTGTAGGTGTGCGTATTCCGATCATTTTTTAGTCTAATGAGAATTTAATGTTTTATAATTTTATTGCTGTGTAGAAATCTACCTAAGCAATGAAGACTGGGAGGGTGGGCGGGCGATTTTTCCTAATTCTGTGTGTTTCTCTTACAGGTTTTGCCCGATTCGATGGTTGTGACCGGGGCTGACCGGCCGAGAGCAAAACAGCACGAAAAAGGAAGAAACAAAAATTTTAGAATTTATTAAAATTACGTAACTATAAAACTGAAGGTAAGCGATTATAGCTAGAAATGGCCTGAATACGGCACGAGAACGGTGTCTAATGATTAGACTACACAAATACTACAAGAAAAAACTGTTTGGAGATACTATGGACTTAATAACACGAGGATATACGTGATTTCCTATAAAACAGGGCTTTACCACTATACCTCGGTTTCAAAGAAAAAGTTGATTTTTTCCTAATTCTGTGTGTTTCTCTTACAGGTTTTGCCTGATTCGATGGTTGTGGACCGGGGCTGACCGCCGAGAGCAAAACAGCACGAAAAAGGAAGAAACAAAAATTTTTAGAATTCTATTAAAATTACGTAACTATAAAACTGAAGGTAAGCGATTATAGCTAGAAATGGCCTGAATACGGCACGAGAACGGTGTCTAATGATTAGACTACACAAATACTACAAGAAAAAACTGTTTGGAGATGCTATGGACTTAATAACACGAGGATATACGTGATTTCCTATAAAACAGGGCTTTACCACTATACCTCGGTTTCAAAGAAAAGCTGATTTTTTCCTAATTCTGTGTGTTTCTCTTACAGGTTTTGCCCGATTCGATGGTTGTGGACCGGGGCTGACCGGCCGAGAGCAAAAACAGCACGAAAAAGGAAGAAACAAAAATTTTTAGAATTCTATTAAAATTACGTAACTATAAAACTGAAGGTAAGCGATTATAGCTAGAAATGGCCTGAATACGGCATCGAGAACGGTGTCTAATGATTAGACTACACAAATACTACAAGAAAAACTGTTTGGAGATGCTATGACTTAATAACACGAGGATATACGTGATTTCCTATAAAACAGGGCTTTACCTAATTATACCTCGGTTTCAAAGAAAAGCTGATTTTTTCCTAATTCTGTGTGTTTCTCTTACAGGTTTTGCCTGATTCGATGGTTGTGACCGGGGCTGACCGGCTGAGAGCAAAACAGCACGAAAAAGGAAGAAACAAAAATTTTAGGAATTCTATTAAAATTACGTAACTATAAAACTGAAGGTAAGCGATTATAGCTAGAAATGGCCTGAATACGGCACGAGAACGGTGCCCAATGATTAGACTACACAAATACTACAAGAAAAAACTGTTTGGAGATGCTATGACTTAATAACACGAGGATATACGTGATTTCCTATAAAACAGGGCTTTACCACTATACCTCGGTTTCAAAGAAAAGTTGATTTTTTCCTAATTCTGTGTGTTTCTTACAGGTTTTGCCCGATTCGATGGTTGTGACCGGGGCTGACCGGCCGAGAGCAAAACAGCACGAAAAAGGAAGAAACAAAAATTTTAGAATTCTATTAAAATTACGTAACTATAAAACTGAAGGTAAGCGATTATAGCTAGAAATGGCCTGAATACGGCACGAGAACGGTGTCTAATGATTAGACTACACAAATACTACAAGAAAAAACTGTTTGGAGATGCTATGGACTTAATAACACGAGGATATACGTGATTTCCTATAAAACAGGGCTTTACCACTATACCTCGGTTTCAAAGAAAAAGTTGATTTTTTCCTAATTCTGTGTGTTTCTCTTACAGGTTTTGCCCGATTCGATGGTTGTGGACCGGGGCTGACCGGCCGAGAGCAAAAACAGCACGAAAAAGGAAGAAACAAAAATTTTTAGAATTCTATTAAAATTACGTAACTATAAAACTGAAGGTAAGCGATTATAGCTAGAAATGGCCTGAATACGGCACGAGAACGGTGTCTAATGATTAGACTACACAAATACTACAAGAAAAAACTGTTTGGAGATACTATGGACTTAATAACACGAGGATATACGTGATTTCCTATAAAACAGGGCTTTACCACTATACCTCGGTTTCAAAGAAAAAGTTGATTTTTTCCTAATTTGTGTGTTTCTCTTACAGGTTTTGCCCGATTCGATGGTTGTGGACCGGGGCTGACTGCCGAGAGCAAAACAGCACGAAAAAGGAAGAAACAAAAATTTTTAGAATTCCCATTAAAATTACGTAACTATAAAACTGAAGGTAAGCGATTATAGCTAGAAATGGCCTGAATACGGCATCGAGAACGGTGTCTAATGATTAGACTACACAAATACTACAAGAAAAACTGTTTGGAGATGCTATGGATTCTAATAACACGAGGATATACGTGATTTCCTATAAAACAGGGCTTTACCACTATACCTCGGTTTCAAAGAAAAGTTGATTTTTTCCTAATTCTGTGTGTTTCTCTTACAGGTTTTGCCCGATTCGATGGTTGTGGACTGGGGCTGACCGCCGAGAGCAAAACAGCACGAAAAAGGAAGAAACAAAAATTTTAGAATTTATTAAAATTACGTAACTATAAAACTGAAGGTAAGCGATTATAGCTAGAAATGGCCTGAATACGGCACGAGAACGGTGCCCAATGATTAGACTACACAAATACTACAAGAAAAACTGTTTGAGATGCTATGGACTTAATAACACGAGGATATACGTGATTTCCTATAAAACAGGGCTTTACCACTATACCTCGGTTTCAAAGAAAAGTTGATTTTTTCCTAATTCTGTGTGTGTTTCTCTACAGGTTTTGCCTGATTCGATGGTTGTGACTGGGGCTGACCGCCGAGAGCAAAACAGCACGAAAAAGGAAGAAACAAAAATTTTAGAATTTATTAAAATTACGTAACTATAAAACTGAAGGTAAGCTGATTATAGCTAGAAATGGCCTGAATACGGCACGAGAACGGTGTCTAATGATTAGACTACACAAATACTACAAGAAAAAACTGTTTGGAGATGCTATGGACTTAATAACACGAGGATATACGTGGTTAGGTTAGGTTAGGTTAGGTTAGGTTAGGTTAGGTTAGGTTAGGTTAGGTTTTTGAATACTGCGTCTCTGACGAGTCATTGTCAGGATATTTTCAGGCTTTTGTTTGTTTTCATTTTGTTATTTACACCCCAATATTATAGGTTTACATTTAACTTCTTTTGTTATTCTATTTCAGTTCTTTGTTCTCTTTCTTTTATATATTTTACATTTACACTTGTTCTTTTACATTCAATTTCTTTCATTTCATTTCATTTTTCAAAATATACTTAATAGTAGTAGTAGTATACGATTTATTTATTTCTTAGATTTACTTTTCTTATTATTTTAATACAGTATTCTATAAAATCATGTTTAGTTTCCTTTTGACAAATTAGTTGACTTAATTTTGTGGCTTCTATTTTAATTCCGGTTTTTAATTCTATATCCTGTCGATCCCTACAATGCACTGGGCACTCTGTTATTACGTGGATAACTGTTTCCGGAATATCCGGGTCGCAAATACACGACGGGCTCTTTGCACCCGAATCGATTCAGGTAATTCGAAACCCGCCGTGCCCAGTGAGTAGTTGCGTGAGGTGCATGTTTGTAGTTCCCGATCTTATGAATTCCTGGGCTATATAGATGTTGGGCAAAAATATCTTCGTGCCAGATGCCGTGTTTTCCTCCAGGGTTTCCGGTTCCATTCATGAAGAGTGTCCTCTCGGATTTGTCTCTTCATGAATGAAACCGGGCACTGGTCGTAGACAGGTTTTGTCTTTGTGTATAGCGCTGCGTGTTTCGCGAGCTCATCCGCTCTCTCATTTCCCGCTATCCCCACATGGGCCTTCACCCAGTACAGGGAGATGGTTTTTCCCTTTAGTGTTGCCTGGCTTATGTTGTTTTGTGCCTGAATTGCTAAAGGGTGCCTTGTCTCACTGTTGCATAGTAAATTTAGGGCGGCTCTAGAATCACTGAATATTCCAAATGAATATCCAGCTCTTTCCAGGGCCTCCACCGTTGCATTTTGGAGAGCCAGAAGCTCGGCTTGGTATACTGTGCAATGGGACGACAGCTTAAACTTTTTGGACTTGGTTTCGATGCCGTTTTTCCATAAGGAAAACGCGGCCCCGACCTTGCCCTCAAGCCCGCTGCCGTCCGTGTATATTTTACATTCCGAGTTCGCCAGGGTGTTGATCTGCCCTGGCTCTCGAGGTGTTTGTACTCTAGATGTTGCTTACATGCAGGGTGTGTGGATTTGGTGTATAATACTTCCTTCTCGACCTCCCTATCTCCGTATGCATGCTCCTTTTTCCTTTTCTTATCTCAAAGATTGTGGCAGCCCTTTGATACGAAGGTCGAGAGGCAGTATTCCTGACAGTGCGAGTGCGGAGTTAAGCGAAACCGTTCTGTATGCTCGGCATATTTTCTGGGCGAAACCTCTTTGCACGGCATTGAGCTGTTTTCTAGAAACTAACTTTGCTGCAGATTTCCCCCAGGCTCCAGCCGCATACGTAATGATCGGTTCCACTGCTGCCGTGTATATTATTTTACTATTTCGGGTTTAGCCCCCACGTTATTTTGGCCGCTCTGGTTAAATGTTTATATATGTCGAGTGCTTTTCTGCATGTGAGGGTGATGTGTTTGTTGAAGGTTAGTTTACTGTCAATGTTTAAGCCCAGCAGTTTGATTTCTCGGTCCATGTCGATTGGCATCCCTCCCATGCTCAGGCGTGGGATGTCATATTTTAACCTGTTTGTTATGACCATTGCTTTTGTTTTATGTGGTGCAAACTTGAGTTTGTTTTTGACACCCCACGCCTGAACATAATCGAGTGCCTCCCTAGCACTGGTGTTAATGCCCGACGTCTCCCCGCTAAATACGAGCACGACGTCGTCGGCAAATGCCTGTGCGTGGTGCCCCCTCTGCTCCAGATCTTTTAATAAGGGGTCAATCAGGAGGTTCCATAAAATGGGTCCCCCTATCGAACCCTGTACGCACCCCTGGCTAGTACTTTTTGATGTCTCCTCTCCCGCATACCTCACTCTGACCTTTCTGTCTGTCAGGTAACTGTCCAGTATTCTCCGGATGTTAATAGGCACTTCTCCTTCGCTAATCTCAGTCTGATGGCGGGCCACCATGCGCTGTCAAAGGCTCCCTCTATGTCTAATGAAACAATGGTAATAATTAGTTTTTGTTTCAGCTTATCGCGTACGTGTTCCATCAGATCATAGAGGGAGTCCTCCGTACTCTTCTGTGGTACGAAGCCATACTGTCGCGAGCTCAGTCTAGACCAGATGCCACTTGAGGCGGCCAACAATCATCCTTCGAGTAGTTTTCCCATCACCGGGAGGAGGCCAATGGGTCTATAGGACTTTGGTGTGGTATAAGTTTCCTTATCCGGCTTTCTTATTACCACTACTGTGGCCTCCTTCCAGATGCAGGGGAAAAGACTCAGTTCTAGGCATCTGTTGGCCATCATCAAGTGGAAGTCCGTGTCGCCTTCGACCAGCGCCCGAACAATATCCGCGGTCACTCCATCCCCCCAGGTGCCTTCTTCGGGTTAAAGGCTCGCGGCATTTAGCAGCTCCTCCTTACTAAAAGGAGGGTCCTGTTCCTCTTCCTGATCCTGACCGTTTATTTGTTCCACGGCTCTTCTTATATCCCGATGATGTTCTAAATCGGTTAGGCGGTCGTCGTTTGGGAAGAATGTGTCCGCGAGCTCTACCACCGATTCTTTTGAGACAGCACTTTATCGCCTTTCATCATCAATTCATCCTCCTGCCTCCTAGTCACCTTCCTTAAGATCCTGTATATCCCATCCCACATCCCTTCCTTTTCTTGCCTTCCACAGAACTCCTTCCAACTACTTGTCTTAGCTCTCCTCACCTCATTCTCATACTCTTCTTTTGTTTCAGATACCTGGCTACGACGATGTTTCTCCTGCAGGAGTTGCGCGTGGATTCGGCGCTTTAAGGTAAGTGTTTTCTTCTTCTTATCCTCCAACTCCTTGGTCCACCAGGAATCTTGGGTTTGGTCTTGCACTTTATTTTTGGGAGCACCTCCTCACATGCTTCGATCACAACTGCATCATACTCGTTTATGGTGTTCTCTAATTCTTCCTTTGTGTTTGTCCTTTTAATCTTTGGGTGTCAAGATTTTTGTCCCTCTTGAATTGAGATACCTTTTCAATAAAAGATTGCCAATTCGCATCCCTGGTGTTGTATTTTCTGTTGTACTCGCCTTTGGCTCGTCTCTTAACCCCTCCTTCCTTAGTGTAAACGTGATACAGTTGTGATCGGAGCTGACGACGCTGGATCACCTCAACCTGCTTAGCATGTCGGGGAGCAGAAGGTGACGTCGACCACACTGCTAAACACTCTGTTTCCTCTCACAGTCTGGAACGTTGGTACACCGCCGCATTCCAGTATCTCCAACCTGTGTTGATTTGCGAAGCCCAATATGGCTTCTCCTCTACTGTCTGTGGTTTTGCTACCCCACCAGATACTTTTGGCATTTATGTCGCCTCCTACTATAATAGATTTTGGCCCAAGCTCCCTGATTGCGCGACTCAGGTGGTAGAGGTAATCGTCAACCGGTTGGTCTGGTTCAAAGTACACGGATATGAGTGTGGTTTTCCAGTCCTTGCCTCCGACTTCCACCACGGCGATGTTATTCGTGGTGTACTTAGGGTGGGCTCTGGCGTCTATGTCTGGGTTTAGTACCATTATCGCCGACTTTACTACTTTGTCTTTGCCATTTCCCTGGAAGACTCTCACACCCCGGTAATTCTTTACCACTCTTTGCCACCCACGTATGGTTCTTGTGTTAACACGAAATCGTATTTCCTTTATTGGCTTCTAGTACGATTTCGTTTGTCGCAAGTTCTTTGCGTTGCAGGTTGACTTGGGCCAATTTGTATGTTTTGGTCTCTGTTTCTGGGGTTTGGTTGTGGGATAGTGTGCCATGCTGTCCACTGTGGCTGCCCTTAGCAATACGCCGTTGCAGCCCTGGCTAGCGCATCCCACTTCCGTCGCACTGGGCACTCGGCACTGAATGCGTTATGCTCAGCATTTCCCAGCTTGGCGGATGCGCAATTTCTGCATGATGGGCTGCACCGGCGCCCCACCCGCACTCGGTCTTTCTATGTGGGCCTGCGCAATGACTGCATGTCTCCTTCTCTTCTTTGCAGAGGCGTTTGGTGTGGCCATACCTTAGACACTGGGAGCATTGGACCAGTGGAGATTGGTCCGATACATGAATCCTCTGCATATCGATCTGACGGTCCTCTCCACCAGTCTATTCCACAGCCTCGGGGAGACTCTCAGGACTATATGATTCGTGATAGCGTTTCTCGATTTCCTTTTTATATTTTATCTCCATCCTGTCCTCATCTCCTGTCAGCCCTCGAAGATTTTGAGGTTCTGTTTCCTCAGTGCCCCCATCACCTCTTCTTCCGTATTGTAAGAAAGGACATCCTTCAACATAACCAGCGGGTCCTTATTTTAATTTCTTCTGCATGTAGTTTCCTGCTTTGTCCAGTTTATCTTTTACTTTATTCCTGTCCGCTTCACTTCTACATCCTATAATTACTTTCCTGTCCCTGGCTTTCCGAACTCTATCTATCTTCACTCCTCCTTCCTTAGCATTTATAACTTCCCTTATCTTATTTAGAACCTCTTCCCCTGACTCTTGTTCGTCGCTGAGGTGACTACAACCGAGTGGAACGTTTCCCCTGCAAGTTTCCTTATGAGGCCCGCTACGCTCGCGTATGTTTCCCCTTTCAGTGATTTCTTATGTTCCACTAGCATTTCCTTTAACTCTTCCATCTTTTCATTGTTTTCTTTAACCAATCTTGTTTGTTCTTCCATCCTTTAATCAGTTCTGTGTCCTGTCCATGTGTCGGGGAGGGGCTAGGAGGGTCAGGGTGTAAAGAGCCCACCTCACCCGTCCCTGCTACTCTCCTCCTCTTTCTGTTTTTGTGACTCTCTATTTCTTTGTCCAGTGTTTTAACCATTTGGTACAGTCTATCTACTGCGTTCAATACTCCGTCCTTTATATCTGTCCTCAAGTTTCTGGAGTTGGCCAGATAAGTCTTCGCCTTACATAGGCAGGCTTTTGCTTCGAGAGCTAGGGTTAGGTATTTCTCCCTTATTGGCGGTGATGTCACCAAGTCTATTTTCCTGGTCGCCTCCTTCTGACTTGATTTGATCGCCTGGATCCTTTTTTGTGACGGTTGTACCTCTGTCTCTGCTGCCTCCAGGCTTACTTCAATGTATTCTATACTCCGCCTTACTGCTGACGGCTTGTCCATTTTAAGCTCCAGATCTTGCGGGCTAGTGTTATTAGTTTGGGACATCGTAAAAGTGTCCTTTGTCTTTTAATAGGGTGTGTACAGGTTGTAATACGGGTTGTGAACCGGAGCCGACCGGCCGAGGGTAAAACAGAACGAAAAAGAAGAATAAAGAAAAAGTTCTATGGCTGGGTTCAGAGTCTACCTAAGCAATGAAAACTGGGAGGGTGGGCGGGCGATTTTCGCTATTTCTGTGCGTTTTTCTTACAGGTTTTGCCTGATTCGATGGTTGCGGGCCGGGACTGACCGGCCGAGAGCAAAACAGCACAGAAAAGGAAGAAACAAAAATTTTAGAATGCAATTAAAATTACGTAAGCATGAAAACCAAAGGTGAGTGATTAAAACTAGAAATGGCCTGAATACGGCACGAGAACGGTGTCTAATGATTAGACTACACAAATACTACAAGAAAACAAATTGGAGATGCTATGGACTTAATAACGCGAGGATATACGTGAATTCTATAAACAGGGCTTTACCCACGGCACCGGTCAAAGAAAAGTCGATTTTCGCTATTTCTGTGCGTTTTTCTTACAGGTTTTGCCTGATTCGATGGTTGCGGGCCGGGACTGACCGGCCGAGAGCAAAACAGCACAGAAAAGGAAGAAACAAAAATTTTAGAATGCAATTAAAATTACGTAAGCATGAAAACCAAAGGTGAGTGATTAAAACTAGAAATGGCCTGAATACGGCACGAGAACGGTGTCTAATGATTAGACTACACAAATACTACAAGAAAACAAATTGGAGATGCTATGGACCTAATAACGCGAGGATATACGTGGGTTAGGTTAGGTTAAGGTTAGGTTAGGCTAGGTTAGGTTAGGTTAGGTTGAGTTAGGTTAGGTTAGTTAGGTTAGGTTAAGGTTAGGTTAGGCCAGGCCAGGCTAGGTTAGGTTAAGGTTAGGTTAGGCTAGGTTAGGTTAGGTTAGGCCAGGTTAGGTTAGGTTAGGCTAGGCTAGGTTAGGTTGTGTCAGGTTAGGCCAGGCCAGGCTAGGTTAGGCTAGGTTAGGCTAGGTTAGGTTAGGCTAGGCCAGGCCAGGCTAGGCTAGGCTAGGCCAGGTTGTGGCCAGGTTGTGGCTAGGCCAGGCCAGGCCAGGCCAGGCCAGGCCAGGCCAGGCTGTGGCCAGGCCAGGTTGTGGCCAGGTTAGGTTAGGTTGTGGCTAGGCCAGGCCAGGCTAGGCTAGGTTAGGCCAGGCCAGGCCAGGCCAGGTTGTGTCAGGCCAGGCCAGGCCAGGCCAGGCCAGGCTAGGCCAGGTTAGGCCAGGCCAGGCTTCAGGCCAGGCCAGGTTGTGGCCAGGTTGTGGCCAGGCCAGGTCAGGTTAGGCCAGGCCAGGTTGTGGCCAGGTTGTGTCAGGCCAGGCCAGGCTAGGCCAGGTTGTGGCCAGGCCAGGCCAGGCTAGGCCAGGTTAGGCTAGGCCAGGCTAGGCCAGGCCAGGCCAGGCCAGGCTTCAGGTTAGGTTGTGGCTAGGCCAGGTTAGGTTAGGCCAGGCCAGGCCAGGCCAGGCCAGGCTAGGCTAGGCCAGGTTAGGCCAGGTTAGGTTAGGTTAGGTTAGGTTAGGCTAGGCCAGGCCAGGCCAGGCCAGGCCAGGTTAGGCCAGGCCAGGCTTCAGGCCAGGCTAGGTTAGGTTAGGCCAGGCCAGGTTCAGGCCAGGCCAGGCCAGGCCAGGTTGTGGCCAGGTTGTGGCCAGGGTTAGGCCAGGCTAGGCTAGGCCAGGCCAGGCCAGGTTAGGCCAGGCCAGGCCAGGCCAGGCCAGGCCAGGCTAGGTTAGGCCAGGCCAGGTTAGGTTAGGCCAGGCCAGGCCAGGCCAGGCCAGGCCAGGCTAGGCCAGGCCAGGCCAGGCCAGGCCAGGCCAGGCCAGGCCAGGCCAGGCCAGGCTAGGCCAGGCTAGGCCAGGCCAGGCCAGGCTTCAGGCCAGGCCAGGTTGTGGCCAGGCCAGGCCAGGTTAGGTTAGGCCAGGCTAGGCCAGGTTGTGGCTAGGTTAGGCCAGGTTAGGTTAGGTTAAGGTTAGGTTAGGCCAGGTTGTGGCCAGGCCAGGCTAGGTTAGGCCAGGCCAGGCCAGGTTAGGCCAGGCCAGGTTAGGTTAGGCCAGGTTAGGCTAGGCCAGGCTCAGGCTAGGCCAGGTTAGGCTAGGCTAGGCTAGGCCAGGTTAGGCTAGGTTAGGCCAGGTTGTGTCAGGTTGTGGCCAGGGTTAGGCCAGGCCAGGCTAGGCCAGGCCAGGTTAGGTTAGGTTCTCCCGCTGGCGCATATGTCGTCCGTTACGCTGACGACACGTTGGTGGTCGCCAGCGGGGACTCCTTCGAGAGGACCAAGGAGCTCGCCGAGCTTGGGGCGGAAATCGTCGTCGCCAAAGTCCACGAGTTGGGACTGGAGGTAGCGCCTCACAAGACCGAGGCGCTATGGTTCCACAAACTGCCGCGGAGCAGGGAACCACCCGACTCGTGCGTCCGAGTAGGTGAGTCGGAAGTCAGAGTGGGGCGGTACATGAAGTACCTAGGCCTCACCCTGACAGTCGCTGGGGCTTCGAAGAGCACTTCGAGCGCCTGGTCCCCCGGATCGAGAGGGTAGCGGGTGCTATGCACAGACTGCTGCCCAATCTCGGGGGACCGAGTGAGGAAGTTCGCCGCCTCTATGCCGGGGTCGTACGATCCGTAGCCCTATGGGGCGCCTGTATGGGCGAAGAGGTTGGCCATCCGACGCTGTAGGACTAAGATCTACAGCGTCCAGCGTAGGATGGCCATACGGGTCGTACGAGGATACCGGACGGTATCGTTCGAGGCGGTGATGAATCCTGGCTCGCTTTCCACCTCTGATATTCTGGCGGACATGGACGCGAGGGTGTATCACCGGATTCGCGTCCTACGCCAGAGCGGTGGTGGCGAGCCAGAAGAGGCGCTCGAGGCGGTAAAACGGCAGGAACGACGTATCGCATTCGCGACGTGGCGCGCAAGGCTCCGCGAGGAGCAGAATGCGCGCAAACGCGTCGTCGGAGCATTCCTGCCGGTCTTCGAAGCCTGGATGCAGCGACGAGGAGGAAGACTCACCTACAGACTTACGCAGGTGATCACCGGGCACGGTTGCTTCGGTGATTACCTGTGTAAGATCGGTCGCGAGGCGACGGCGAATTGCTTCCACTGTGGCGGCAACGACCAAGACTCCGCATCGCACACGCTCGCCGCTTGCCCGGCGTGGGAAGCCGAGCGGCGGGTCTTGGTCGGTCACATCGGACGGAACCTGTCCCTGCCAGTAGTCGTGTCGGCGATGCTGCGCGGGGAATCGGCGTGGAGGGCCGTAGCCCTTCTGCGAGACCGTAATGGTCCGGAAAGGAGGCTGCCGAGCGGGACAGAGAGGACCGATCCTGCTCGGAGACGGGGCCGACGCGGCGCTCGCGCGCCTCGTCACGGCCCTCCTATCGGTGATCCCCTACCGTAAACGGGGCCCTACGGTCGCTGACGATCGGAGTGGGGGCCTGACCGTCCAGTATGAGCGACCCCGAGGAGGACGACGGCACGACGTGGTACCGTGTCGTCGTGATAGTTCCGTGAGGGTTCTGGGGTGCGATCTTCACGCACGCCCCGGGACGGGCTATCCCAGCGAAGCGCAGGGGTTGCGGTTGCGTTCCTAACGGAGATCCCGCGACCCCCGCGAGCGTTGGTGGCGACCACCGTGGGGTTTTAGTCGGTGCGATCCGACATAACCCGCCTTGCCCCGCGAGGGCGGGTATGCGTAGGCATTTCCTCATCAAGCAGTGCTGCTAGGTTAGGTTAGGTTAGGTTAGGTTAGGTTTTTTAATTTTGTCTGCTGCCATTTATTATGCAGCAATTTTAATTCTAATGGATAAATACTAGGAAAATAAGTTTTCATGGTGTTTTTTTTTTTTTAATTTAATTTTTTTTTAATTATAATAATACATTTTTATTTTTGTCTCCGGCGCGGCTTTCATGATATACATGGAATGATTAATTATAATTATGCGATTTGTTTAGAATACGTTGATTACATTGTTAATTTATTCATTATTATTTACATTTGGTCTTCGGATTTTCATGTCTGCCCGTTTCACGCAGGGAACGGGCAGCAGTACCCGAAGCCATAACAGTATTAGATTTGTATTTACAGTTTAATATGCATAATATCAATAGCTATATATTTATTATTACATTATTTATTAGTTATTTTATTATGATAGATACAATATTTGATACAATACAATGATTCAGTTATTGAACATTTAGGAATAATACAATGAAATGGCATGTCAGGTTATGATTTAAATGAACATGAAAATAGTCAATGAAATTAGTGAATTTAATTAGATTTTTTTTTTTTTTTTTTTCTTAAATGCTTGATATTGCGTTAATTGATTGAATTATTATCTCCTAATTTTAGTTACATTTGTCAGATGTGGACCCCATTGGGACCTTGCCCCAAAAGACCCGACAGCGGTTTTATTCTAGGTTTTTTAGGTGATTCAAGCAATGGTAGAGCCGTTTGCCTTTGCCGCCTGACGCATTATATTTTGACAGTACTCGAAAAAGGTGTCCCTGCAGTCGTCGCTCCGCACGATCCGCGTTATGCTGTCCCTGGTGATTGTTCGATCCATTCTGTGCTCGCAATCGTAGCGCTGTAGTGCATATCTGGGGCACTCTACTAAGATGTGTTCTATTGTTTCTGTGCTAGCGTTGTCGCAGGCACAGAATGGATCGGTAGCAATCCCGAATCTGTGTAACTAGGATTTTACACCACCGTGTCCGGTCAGATACTGCGACCTGACATTAGAGTGATCAACGCCCTTAGGATTTTGTGTGCGATCTGAACGTCCTTGAAAAGGTTTTATAGAGCTCGTCGAGGTATACTCATCATAACGACTTTGCCAGATGTTGATCGTTTCCCTCCTGATAGTCCATTTGGCGAATGATAATGGGAATTTATCGTATGAAGGGGCTTCCTTTGACTTTGTAGCCGCTCTTTTTGCTAGTTCGTCGGCCCTTTCATTACCAGGAAAACCGGTGTGTGCCTTTATCCAGGCTAAGCTGATGTTGCGTCCTGCGCCTTCCATTGTGTCTATGAGATTACGAGATTTTGCTGCAAGGGGATGGAGGGAGTCTGGGTTACACACGCTTTGGATGGCGGATCTGGAGTCGCTCAGAAGGGTGACCCTGGTGTGTGATTTCATTTTCCCCGCGATAGCTTCGAGCGCCCTTCTAATCGCCGCCAGTTCCGCTTGATAAACGCTGCAGTAGTTCTCGAGCTTGAGCGTTGTTTTGTAGCGTTCCGCCCCTCCAACCCAGATGGAGACCGCCGCCCCGACCTTTCCGTCCAATTTGCTTCCATCGGTATATGCGAGAGCCTGATCTTCATGTAGTCTTTTCAAGTCATCCGCGGTGCTAACCACCTCAAATTTGCGCGTCTTTCTTTGAGCTGGGTGGGGAAGTTGCGATGGATTGATCATTCGCCGAACCTCCCAGGAGACTCCGTGCCGTTTCCTCTTAATCTCGTATATGTCTCGTTGTTCTTTGGCTCTGAGGTCCAGCGGCAGGATGTCGGCCAGAACCGCCGACGCTATTGTTGAGGTTGTTCGGTGGGCTTTGCGACACGAATCGCGAAGCCCTGGTTATGTTGTCGAGCTGCCGGCGGTTCTGTCTCCTGTCTCTGGCCTCCGCCCAGACATTCGCTGGTGGCAGAACAGTCGGTTCAACGACTGTTGTATAGATTGTTCGGAGGATGTTGCTATTAAGCCCCCAATTTGCGCTCGCCGCTCTTGAGACAGATTTAAAGATGTTTACTGCCTTTGTGCCTGTCAGAAATGTGTTCGCCGAAGTTCGCTAGAATCTACGGTGAGACCCAAAACTTTAAGGCTTCCAGTAATTGGAATCTCGGTTCCTCGAATACCACCTTCGGCTTCTGGTATTTGAGTCGCTTGGTGACGAGAATTGCTTGGTTTTATGGGCGGCGAAGCGCATTTTGTGGGCTTTCCCCATCTAGATATGGTCTGAAAGCTCCTGAGAGGGCTGATTCCAGCTTCTCGGTAGTGGCCTCCGCCGCAACTATTAGTATGTCGTCGGCGAAGGCCTGCACATGTGCACTCAGATCGTCTGACTCTTGGAGAAGTGGGTCCAGTTGCACGTTCCAAAGTACCGGTCCGCAAGTGATCCCTGGATACATCCTTTGTTGGTGTTTCTGAGGGCTCGGGCTCCTGCGTATCGTAGCTCTACACTTCTGTCTGAGAGGTAGCTACGCACCAAGCCAAGGGTCTCGAAGTCAATATTTCTTCTGGCCAGTTCGTAAAGGATGGCCGGCCACCATGCATTGTCGAACGCTCCTCGATGTCCAGAGACACGACTGCGACTGGACGCAGGGTGTCTTAGACCCTCCTTGATCACGGTCATGGCATCGTAGAGAGCGTCCTCCGTGCTCCGCTGTGGCCTGAACCCGTATTGCCTTGGGCTGAGTGCGCAGCTATTCTCAAGTGTCCATACAATTCTGTTTGTGAATAGCTTTTCAAGGACTTTTCCCAAGACTGAGTGTTTCCATGGGTCTAAATGATTTAGGTGAGGTGTAGTTGTTTTTCTTTTTTTTTTTTCTTTTTTTTTCCGAGACAGAGGCATTACGGGTATTCAAATCGACAGCATCACTAAGGACGAACAGCTGGAAAGAACCGGTTAGGTTAGGTTAGGTTAGGTTAGGTTGTGGGTTAGGTTAGGTTAGGTTAGGTTAGGTTAGTTAGGTTAGGTTAGGTTAGGTTAGGTTAGGTTGGGATTGGGTTAGGTTAGGTTAGGTTGGGGTTAGGTTAGGTTAGTTAGGTTAGGTTAGGTTAGGTTAGAGTTGGGTTAGGTTAGGTTAGGTTAGGTTAGGTTGGGGTTAGGTTAGGTTAGGTTAGGTTAGGTTAGGTTGGGGTTAGGTTAGGTTAGGTTAGGTTAGGTTAAGGTTAGGTTAGGTTAGGTTGGGGTTAGGTTAGGTTGGGGTTAGGTTAGGTTGGGGTTAGGTTAGGTTAGGTTGGGGTTAGGTTAGGTTGGGGTTAGGTTAGGTTAGGTTGGGGTTAGGTTAGGTTAGGTTGGGGTTAGGTTAGGTTAGGTTAGGTTAAGGTTAGGTTAGGTTGGGGTTAGGTTAGGTTAGGTTGGGGTTAGGTTAGGTTAGGTTAGGTTAGGTTAGGTTAGGTTAGGTTAGGTTAGGTTAGGTTTTTTTTTTATATTAGTGACACCCATTTTGGGAGTCTGGCATGTTTGTTCCCTGACATGTGAACTCAGGGACTTTATTGCGCTTTTACAATTATTATCTATGTACTTAATTTTACTTTAAAATATACGTTGCTTCATTATTGCGTGTTATATTTACAATTACAAATATCCATTTGACCTTAATATCTACGTACCAATCATTCATATATCTATGTCTTATCTACCTTAGTTCTACAATTATATTCTAAATTTATATTTTCTAGCATTTTTTTTTTTTTTTTTTTTTTTTTTTTTTTTTTATAATACTTTATATGTATATTGTATAACTATTTAAAATAAAATATAATAATAATAAAAGACTAAACATACAATACCATATATATATAGTAGTATATGTTTAAATGAATATAGTACTAAAAGCATATATAGTAAATCTGACTCTTTTATTGTACATATTTATTTATTCTTATTTATAACTTTCTTTGCTATATATTTACAGTAACTTATAAACTTATTCCTAGATTCCTTACAACTTATAATTTCGTGTATATTGTTTTTAGTTATTTCTACTTGTAGCTGTATTTCTAAATCATTTCTTTCCCTGCAGTATATTGGACATTCTGTGATAAGGTGGATCACACTTTCCACCTTGTCCTCACTCCTGACACGCAGAGCTCATAACATTTGAACCTGTGCAAGTACTCGAGAACCCCCGTGCCCTGTCATTATTTGTACTACCGTTGGGTCCAATTCTATTTTTCGAACTATGGGATACGCGTTGATGGCATCCGGAAAGAATTGTTTGGTCGTAGATGCTGTGTCACCTTCTTTAAATCGCCGATTCCATTCGTCGAGCGACTCCATTCGGATTTGTCGCTTGACGAAAGAAATCGGACAACTTTCATAATCCGGCTTTCTTTTATTTTCATTGCAGCTTCTTTTGCAAGTTGGTCTGCTCTCGTTTCCCTCTATCCCTGCGTGGGCTTTAATCCAGTAGAGTCTTAAAACTTTTCCTTGCTTTTGATTTGAGTGATGTTTTCTCTAGCTCTCACCGCAAGGATGAAGGGAGATGTCCTGACTACTGTCTGAGAGCAGACCTGAGTCGCAGTATATACTGCAGCTCCGTGCAGAATTTTGGAGCACGTATTTGGTGGCTTCAAGCAGAGCCAACAGTTCCGCCTGGTAGACGGTGCAGAAGTGTCCAGCTTTTGCTTTCGAATTTTCGTCTCCACGGAGTCTCTCCATATTGATAGAGCCGCGCCGACGTTATTCTCTATCCTGCTTCCGTCAGTGAATATTTTGACTTCCGTACTTTCAAGCTGGTCCACCTGTGCACCGTCATCCAGACATAAGAACTGCAGACTCCCCTGATCTGTGGGATGTGGCATCTCCACATAGTCTGCTTTTGATCTCCAAATCTCGATCTCCCACCACCCGCTGGGAGTATCCTTTCTTTATTTCGTAAAGGAGGCTGCTTCCTCACCCTCAGATCCAGAGGAAGCAGCCCAGCGAGCAGTAGGGCCGAATTTAGCGAGACTGTTTTGTAGGCCTTTATAATCTTCTGCACGAAGCCGCGTTGCACCATGTCAAGCTGTTTCTTCACTCCCACTTCTTGGTTGCCGGAGCCCATGCGCTCGCCGCATATAGCACCACTGGTTCGACAACTGCCATGTAGATTGTCCTAATTATCTCAGGGTTCAGACCCCACTGTATCTTTGCAGCTCTCACCAGCTGACCATAGAGGTTTTGTACCTTGTGGCACACATTCTTGACGTGTATTGAATGTTAATCCACAGTCAACTGTGAGGCCGAGTATTTTATGTCGCGGGACAGCTCAATGCGTTCCCCTCCCATACTGAGAAGTGGTGAATCGTATTTTAACTTGTTTGTGATCAGCATTGCTTGGGTCTTATGTGGTGCAAATTTAAGTTTGTTTTGATTCCCCACTTCCGAACATGTTCGAGGGCAGCATTGGCCCGCTCCTGCACTTCTAGTGCCGTGTTCCCCGAGAAAATTAGGACCACATCATCTGCAAAAGCTTGGCAGTGGTCTCCCCTGCCACTCAGCTCCTCAACAATGGATCCAGCAACAAGTTCCAGAATATTGGACCCCTATGGATCCTTGTACGCACCCTTTTGTTGTCTGCCTGACATTCCGCCCCAGCATACCTGAGACGCACTGATCTATCCTCAAAATAGCTATCAACAAGGCGTCTCAGATTCGCTGGACACCAGTTTCCCGCCAGTCTGCATCATGGCCGGCCACCACGCGCTGTCGAAGGCTCCTCTATGTCAAGTGACACAAGCACAATCAGCTTTTGTTCACTAATTGTCTCCTCACAAGCTGTATCATTTCATAGAGGGAGTCCTCGGTGCTACGCTGCGGCATGAAGCCATACTGATTCGGACTGATCCCAGGTACGGTATACCACTTGACCCGCCGGATGATTGCCTTTTCCATGATCTTCCCAATACAGGCAATAGCCCAATCGGCCTGTATGATTTGGGGTGGGTGTAGTCTTCTTTCCCCGTTTCCTGAGCACCACTATCACTGCCTCTTTCCAACTAGCCGGGAAGTGTGCAAGGCTGAGACACTTGTTGATGAGCGCTAGAAACAGTGCCGGGTCCAGGGTAATGGCCGCCACGCAAATATCTGCTGTGAGGCCGTCCATGCCAGGAGCCTTTTTCGGATTAAAGCTGTTCGCGGCCCACATCAGCTCTCCATTGTAAAGGGTGGGTCACAGAACTCGTCATGAGATCTTTTATTTGAATGTAGCTTCTCCTGACCTGTGCTCCGAGTCATCATCTTCGGCTTTATCCTCCGGGTAAAAGGTCTCTACCAAGATTCTGGCTGAATCGTCACCGCCCAAGGCTCTACCATCCCTGACAAGAGGGATATCTTCTTGTCTAACGGTTGTGCGACCTATCACCCTGTATACCCCATCCCACATTGTTTCTCGGTTCTGTCTACCACAGAACTGTTTCCAGCTAGTAGTCTGAGCCGTCTTCATCTCCAGATGGTATCTTTCTTTTGCATCGATATACTGTCCGACGACCAGCTCTCGACGGACCGGCGCAGCGTAGGATATTCGTCGCTTCAACCTGGAGACTTCCCTTTTGAGTTTTGACAGCTCTTTGGTCCACCAAGGCAACCCTATTCGTCTTTTACTCTCTAATTTCGGCATTGTATTTTCACATGTTTTTACGATGGTTTTTGCATAATTATCTATTACTTTATCTAATTCTTCTTTGTTTTTTATCGTTTCTACTTCTGTTTTAGTAATGTTCCTGTCCTTCCAAGAATGAGCGAGTTTCTCCACAAACTCGCTCCAATTCTTTACATTGTACTTTCGTGTTGTTCTTTTAACGTCTACGCCTACAGATTTTTCCAAATTTATACTGAATAGGATTGCCTTGTGGTCCGAGCTAGATATCTCTCCAGAGAGCCTCCAGTCCTCCACTCTACCGAGCAGGTCCGTCGAACAGGTTGTTATATCGACGCAGCTAGAGAATCTCTTCCCACCTCTAATGGTGTCGAAGGTGGGCTCAGTCCCCTGGTTGAGTATATGGAGCTCCAGTTCATCCAATGTGGCCGCTAACTCCAACCTATTATCCACTTCCCGGCTGCCCCACCACGTATTCCACGCGTTCACGTCTCCACCCAGTATCACGCTTCCAGTCCTCAAACCCTCCACGGCCGCCTTTAATAGAGTCCAGGTATGGATCAATGGGCTTATCACCTTCCAGGTACACCGACACCACTCCTATCTCCCAGGCCCCTGTTCTCAATTTGGCAACAACTATGTTCTCAGTTGTGAGGTCGGGCACTGTGTGACGTCAATGGTGTCGTCGAACAGTACAATGGCAGCCTTGATCACCTTCCCGGTGGTTCGGGTATGACATTGGCCACTATTCTTCTGATAACCCTGGTAGGTGTCGCATCTCCCCGATCCGCCCGATATAGGGCTCCTGGACTATGGCGAACGTTATTTTCCGCCTAGCTGCCTCGATGATTAATTCGGCCGTGGCGAGTTCACTCCTTTGAAGGTTTGCTTGGACCGCGTGATACCAGTGGTTACTGATGACATTTGGAGTGCTACCTGCCCCTTGGACGCCCTTAGCAATATGCCACCGTCGATCTAGCCAGGGTCTCCCACCTCTTTCTCACCGGACACTCCATGCTAAATGTGTTGTGGTCCTTTTCTCCATCTTTGCCTTCGTGCAATTCCGACAGCTCGGTACTTCCCCTGAGAGCCAGGCGGTGCACTCCGTTCTGAGGTGTGGGCCCCCGCAGTGGCTACAGACATCTGCAGTTTCAGTGCATAATTTCTTGCTGTGCCCATACCCCAAACATCTGGAGCATTGTATCAGCGGGGATTGATCGGCCACTCTTATCCGCTGCAGATCCACGTGTACCACCCCTGCCTCCGTTAGGCGGTTCCACAGTCGAGGTGAGACTTTCATCACTATATGTGCTGTGAGTTGGTTCCTAGTCTTTTTCCTGTACTTGACCTCCATTCGTAGGTCTTCCCCGATGACATCCTGAAAAAGATGTTTGTTCTGAGCCTTGATAGCTTTTACTACGTCCTCGTCGGTGTTATATTGCATGACGTCCTTCAGTATCACCAATGGATCTTTATTTTTGACGTCATCAACATTCAAAGTACCTGCTTTCTTTATTCTGTCTTTCACTCTGTTCACCTCTTCTTGCGTGCTACATCCCACTATCACTTTCCTGTCCTTTGCTTTCCTTATTTTATCTATTCTAAGGCCTACTTCTGTAGCATTTATTGCCTTTCTTATTTTGTCTATCACCTGATCTCCTGTTTCTCTTTCATCCGTAGATGTAATCGCCACGGAGTGCATGGCCATGTTCTCTGCTGGCGATGTCCTCCTTGGTCTGGCTGCAACATTTGCGTAGGATGCTTTATCTTCCCACAATTTCTTGCCTCTTTAACTGCTCCTTTAGTTTTTCCATTTCTTTTGTTTTCTTCTAAGAAGTTTTCCATGTTCCTCTAACTTTCTTAAAATGTGTTTCTACTTCTTCTTTTCTTGTCTCGTGACCCTGTTCCGGTTCTATCGCCTTCTTCTCCTTATCTATTGTCTCTGTCTCTGGACTCCTGTCTCTCTCTGCCTCCTTGACCAGCTGATAGAGCCTCTCTCTATAACCTAGGTGACTTGTCTTAATGTGTCCTCAGGTTTCTAGAGTTGTTCAGATTCAGCTTGGCTTTGTGGAGGCAGGCCCTAGCCTCGCTTATTCGATCCGCGTATTTTGCGACCTCGATCTTCTGTGTGTCGTCTGTGGCCTCCGCTGATGGTCTGCGGGTCTTTTTCTTTGGATTCTGGGACGTCGCTATTTTCTGTTTTTGGCGGACCGCCAATGTGCCAGTCTTACCCGACTGCTTCTGTCCGTCCAGAGACGCATCGCTAATAGCGGACCTTGACAACGATCCTCTAGAACTAGGAGGAAGCACATGCGTTGCCACTTCATCGCTGATCACAGGTGTGTTGGTAGAGGAAGCGACCTCTGCTTCTAGGGGACTCGACATGAGTAAGTCTTCTGTGACGCTCACAGATGTTGCCTTCGGAAGGTCCTCGCTTGCGGCTTTGGTGGCCTTTTTTGTTGGTGTGCGTATTCCGATCATTTTTCAGTCAAATATGAATTTAATATTTTTATGATTTTAATGGTTGGGTAGAAATCTACCTAAGTAATGAAGACTGGGAGGATGGGCGGGCAATTTTTTCCTAATTTTGTGCGTTTCTGTTCCAGGTTTCGGCTGATTCGTCGGTTGTGGACAGGGACCTACCGATCGGGAGCAAAACAACACGAAAACTAACAAAAATAAAACTTTATAAATCTAATATAATTACGTAACTAAGAAAACTTAAAACTGGATAAAACGAGAAAACGGCCTGAAAGCGGCGCAAGAAGACTTTAGACTGATTAAACTACTCAATTACTACTTTAAAACACAAACTTGACATACACTAGGCGTTATACCACGAAGATATTGGCAAATTCCTTTAAAATAGGACTTCACCACTACACCTCGGTTTGCTATAAATTTGTGATTTTTTCCTAATTTTGTGCGTTTCTGTTCCAGGTTTCGGCTGATTCGTCGGTTGTGGACAGGGACCTACCGATCGGGAGCAAAAACAACACGAAAACTAACAAAAATAAAAACTTTATAAATCTAATATAATTACGTAACTAAGAAAACTTAAAAACTGATAAAAACGAGAAAACGGCCTGAAAGCGGCGCAAGAAGACTTTAGACTGATTAAACTACTCAATTACTACTTTAAAACACAAACTTGACATACACTAGGCGTTATACCACGAAGATATTGGCAAATTCCTTTAAAATAGGACTTCACCACTACACCTCGGTTTGCTATAAATTTGTGATTTTTTCCTAATTTTGTGCGTTTCTGTTCCAGGTTTCGGCTGATTCGTCGGTTGTGGACAGGGACCTACCGATCGGGAGCAAAAACAACACGAAAACTAACAAAAATAAAAACTTTATAAATCTAATATAATTACGTAACTAAGAAAACTTAAAACTGATAAAACGAGAAAAACGGCCTGAAAGCGGCGCAAGAAGACTTTAGACTGATTAAACTACTCAATTACTACTTTAAAACACAAACTTGACATACACTAGGCGTTATACCACGAAGATATTGGCGGTTAGGTTAGGTTAGGATTAGGTTAGAGTTGGGATTAGGTTAGAGTTAGGTTAGGTTAGGTTAAGGTTAGGTTAAGGTTAGGTTAGAGTTAGGTTAAGGTTAGGTTAGGTTAGGCCAGGCCAGGTTAGGTTAGGCTAGGTTAGGTTAGGTTGGGATTAGGTTAGAGTTAGGTTAGAGTTAGGTTAGGTTAGGCTAGGCCAGGCTAGGCCAGGCTAGGCCAGGCTAGGTTAGGCCAGGCTAGGCCAGGCTAGGTTAGGCTAGGCCAGGCTAGGTTAGGTTAGGCTAGGCCAGGCTAGGTTAGGTTAGGCTAGGCTAGGTTAGGCTAGGCCAGGCTAGGCCAGGCTAGGCCAGGCTAGGCCAGGCTAGGCCAGGCTAGGCCAGGCTAGGTTAGGTTAGAGTTAGGTTAGGTTAGGCTAGGTTAGGCTAGGCCAGGCTAGGTTAGGCCAGGCTAGGCCAGGCTAGGTTAGGTTAGGCCAGGCTAGGCCAGGCTAGGCCAGGCTAGGCCAGGCTAGGCCAGGCTAGGCCAGGCTAGGTTAGGCTAGGCCAGGCTAGGCCAGGCTAGGCCAGGCTAGGTTAGGTTAGGCTAGGCCAGGCTAGGTTAGGCTAGGCCAGGCTAGGTTAGGCCAGGCTAGGTTAGGTTAGAGTTAGAGTTAGGTTAGGTTAGGCTAGGCCAGGCTAGGTTAGGCTAGGCCAGGCTAGGCCAGGCTAGGCCAGGCTAGGTTAGGCCAGGCTAGGTTAGGCTAGGTTAGGCCAGGCCAGGCCAGGTTAGGTTAGGCTAGGTTAGGTTAGGCTAGGCCAGGCCAGGCCAGGCCAGGCCAGGCCAGGCCAGGCCAGGTTAGGTTAGGCTAGGCCAGGCTAGGTTAGGCCAGGTTAGGTTAGGCTAGGTTAGGCCAGGCTAGGCCAGGCTAGGCCAGGCTAGGCCAGGCTAGGTTAGGTTAGGTTAGGTTAGGTTAGGCTAGGCCAGGCTAGGCCAGGCTAGGCCAGGCTAGGCCAGGCTAGGTTAGGCTAGGCCAGGCTAGGCCAGGCTAGGTTAGGCTAGGTTAGGCCAGGCTAGGTTAGGCCAGGCTAGGCCAGGCTAGGTTAGGCCAGGTTAGGTTAGGTTAGGCTAGGTTAGGCTAGGCCAGGCTAGGCCAGGCTAGGTTAGGCTAGGTTAGGCTAGGTTAGGCCAGGCTAGGTTAGGTTAGGTTAGGTTAGGTTGGGTTGGGTTAGGTTAGGTTAGGTTAGGTTAGGTTAGAGTTAGGTTAGGTTAGGTTAGGTTAAGGTTAGGTTAGGTTAGG